>JARHVA010002639.1:1935000-1945000 GCA_037957365.1 Torreya grandis | reverse complement strand
GGATATTATTAAGAGTGTGGGTGACTCTAAAGTGAGAAAAACCTCCAAAAAGGGCTAGTTCCCTTGGATCTATCACCTAAACTAATCACTTTCTTGTAAAAGGGAAAGGAAGTGCTAATAATTCATGAAAACATGTAAAAGAAGGTGATGCACCAATGTTTAGGAAACTTACAATTACACATGAAACACACTATCAGATACCTTCAAAACCTACAAATGTCACTTCACTCACTCTTTGGTCAGCTTTCACATAAGTATTTTACAAAAAAAACATGCACTGGCTATCAATCTAGCATGGGAAGGTAGATCTCAGGTATTTTCCAATTATAAACCAATAAATAAACTATCTATGACACTTAGAATGACTTGTGAAAGATAAAAAACACTTCATGAAGATGAGAAAACTTAGAAAAAGGCAAAAAAAAGCATACATTCATAACCACATCAAGGAATTCATAGTACACACTTCAATTTAGCATGCAAATAGTAGAATTCAATCTTTTATTGCATCAAATAGGTGTTGAGTAAAAAAATCGGCATATCCTAGGCAAGCTAGAAGCATAAGAGTCCCCTTTCTATACTAGATCAAGATCAACTTTAGAACACTTAGAAGCATCTCTGTGTCAGGATGGAGAGTACCTGTTGGAGCCTTGGTTGATAATTCTTTTAGCTCCACCACTTTGGCCTTTCTAGGCTATGGTCACCATATTCAACCATTTAATAAGATTCCCTAAAAATTGGGGCTAGTAACTCACCTATCTACTAGTGCATAATAGGCACTATAGGTTCATTTTGAACATGATAACATGAAGTTCCATTCCCCATCTTCAAGCTATGATTATAATCTCTATAATTACTTTACTAAAATGGTTAGAATCATGATCTTCCATTAGGGCCTCCATAGTGGCCTTCAAGTGTTTCAAAGCTACAATAGGTTCTATTCATCCTATTGACAACTATATCCAACTGAATCCTTGATTGATCAAAATCCCATTACATCATGGACATGAATTCCATCATGCTCTATCCACATGACCCTATTCATTACACTAAAACATAGGGTTTATAACCCCCATTTTTTCCATCTAACACTCTTGATGCCTTCTATTAAGGTTATCCTTAGCTCCACTATATATATATATATATATATACCATTTTCACAAAGGGTAGAACTCACAAAACTTCATATTCATGTACTTGGTCATGCTTTGATGGTATAAGTGGTGATGAACTATCTCAAGGTAGACTAACTAAGTTTTAATGGTGGCCTATTAAATCTTAGTGTTTGTTTTAGTAACCCATGGGAAAATCTTTTGATTTGATGCGTCTACCAATGTGGCATCTCCTACCATAGTTTTTATTTATAATTAAAATATGACCATCACTTTTCACATGTGTCTTCATCTCATGCCCCCTAGGACTTAAATCAAATTTGTATTATCAATCTCCTCAAGAGTCTCCTAGCCTTGACTTTCAATGTTAGTCACTGATCTTTAATTTTTACTCAAGATTATGACACTTGGATTTGTGTGCACTGTTATATCTCCATTTATAGGATTATGACACTTGGTAGCTCTATGTGACTTTTATAGACCCTTATATTAGTCTTTATCTATATATGTGCTTACATGACATGGTGGCCTTACATCTAATCTAGGCTCATTGCCTTTTTGACCTTGATCTATACCATCGATCTTTATCCACATCATTGAACGTGTGATATATATCTTTGATATGATATAATAAACACATGCCATTAATATTCCTTTTTCATAATTAAACATGGTGCATAGATATTTATTGACTTGTTGACCCTAGTTGTCACTTATGTACCATTGATATACTATTTAGGATTTTGATATCATGACACTTGGTAGCCCTGCATTGATCTTCAAACTCATTGAATATTTTTAAATGCAAATCATTATTTCTTGTGGCCTTAATTTTACATCCTTGGGCATGTCTCACACTATTAGATCATTTTCTAAAGCTTATATCTTGAGATGGGAAACACACTAAATTACTAAACTTCTAAGATATGTTCATGGCACAAAATACATCACTTTCATGTAATCCTTCAATTTTGGTTGTATTCCCAAATATAGTTATTAAATACACAACCAAATTGACTCATTCATTCTTGCATGATGTATTAAGACAATCTAGTTCCTATTGATCATTTTAAGGACTTTTAAATACCAACTCACTAACTCATAAGACAAACTAGCATGGTGTGTAAAGTTTTTAATGGTAAGGGTGACATTTTGGTCTATAAGGTCAAAATTATAAACATTTTGGTGACTTTGATGGGTGACTAGATTCCTAGTCAAGGGGGCCTAGACACTTTCATGACAAGAACAATCAAACAAAGAAGCATAATATGATGACTCTTGGACTATCCAAATAAATTGTACTTTTGAAACCTCTTAGACTTCCAGTAAAATAAGACACATATGATAGGCAAAGGAAACAATGTAACATCTACTTGAAGAGACACAACACACAAAAGATATAACTAACATGAGACAAGCAAAAAAATTATGTACCACACTTATTGGAAGCAAAATAAACACTCTAAACTACTAGTATTTACATATAACCTTTGTGCACCCATTCCCTCCTAGATCAAAGGTAAAGTTTCCTTAGATTCTCTTACTACAAGGTAGACAATGGTATGAAGTAAGAAGCTGTATAAATCGGGGACTTGGTAGAATAGTCTTCTAGTTGATCAAGTCACCTATGATACTCTTCAATGTTACATTATCTATAGATAGATGGCCAATGAACACATACTTATTTGGTGCCTCAAGGTTTACCTTCTATTGTTCTTGATTGATTTTGATTTCTTTAAGGGAGTTAGTGTGCTTTGAGACTTCATCAAGGTGGTTATCTCTTAGTTTAACAAGATTACGTGATATTAGGCTCTCACTTTGAATCACATAACCAAGATCAACCTTAAGAACCTCAAACATTGCTGTAAATTCATCTTTAGGTTTCTCTTTTGGCTCAAACATTTCTTCTCCTAGACTTATACCTATCATCTTGACACTTTGAATACCTTTACATGGATGAATAGTTGTTACAAACATAACAAGATTCTTGTTTCCATGTTTTTCAAATTTTATATACTGCTCATCAAGGAAAGGGATAACATAAATAGGCACAAGGGGTTGGTAACCTTTTTTTAAAATTTTAAACAAGTCTTTTCCTATTATTTCAACTTCTTGAGATGATATATTTATGGATCTACCTTTTGTTTGATTGGTGAGCTCATCTCTTTTAACCTAGACTAGCTCATATTCTACCTCGAGATGGTATCCTACTCTTATAATAACCTTTCCAACCTTCAATGTTATCTTTCTCCTCAATTTCCTTTATTGATCAAAAAAAATTTTATACTTCTATTCTATGTGTCTAAGGGTTGTCATGCTGAAGAGTAGCCTCTATATCATTTAGAAACTATTGTAGGTTATCTTCACCTTATCCAATGTAAGCATATTACTCTTTTGGTTTATCAAGATCTTCTAACTTGCCATTTTATATAGATCTAGAAGTTAAATACTATCATTCTTTACCAAGTGGTGTCCTTATTATGAAATCATATTCTAATTCTAATAATTCATCATAATGAACTATGAGTTAAACAAGGAGTTCATTTCTTATCTATTCAAGAAGTGGAATATGATAGTTTTAAAATGACTCTAAGAGAGATGAGATATGTGTGGAATTTCCTTGATTTAACTACTTATCTTCAATAACTATGCTCTCCTCCTTTTAGATATTGTTCTGGATGCATTTCTATGATGGAAATGACTTGTATTTTTAAAGAGGGAGGGGTGGGAATTGACTAACCTCATTTTTTTTTGATTGTGACCATTGATTCTAGGATGGAAATATAAGCTTAGAAGGTTCTTGTATAGATTACAAGGCTTCTTGGGGTATGAAAGGAAGTATGTGTAGTTGAGGTTGATTCATTTTTGTAGCTACCAATGTCTAGTATAGCTGTTTATCTATAGCTTTAATCTACCTAACAAGGGAGACTTAAAAATCATATATTGATTGATCATGATCACTATATATTACAACCCAAACTTTCCTTTTTTCTTTGACTCTCCCTTGGATATAACTCCATGAGGGGAAGGTTTGAGCAACACATGAAGGAATTGTAACATTCAAAAGGTCACTTGGAATGGTTTCTTGTAGAAGAATAGGTTCATATATGAGGGTTGAGGTGGTGTATTTGAAAACACATATGGTTTATGAAGTTAGACCTATTGTTCTTTATGGCTTATTAGCTTATCCTTAATGCTTTGAATTAGACCGATTACATTCATCATCTCACTTGAGATTTTTTTCCAATTTTCTCTCTCCATAGGTGATCGTTCTTCTTTTACTAGCTGTAATCCATATCTCATATCATTAATGATGTGATTAGGGATATATTAACCATATCCCCTTGGTGAATTAAGGTTTATTATGTATATTTCATAGCCAAATATCATTTACTTCAAACTTGAAATGGATTGGTTTGATGAGTAACTAGGGACATATTGATATTGATAATGATGATCATAAGACTACCATGAATCATGATAGGATTGATAGAGATTATAATAAGGTTGGTATGGATGGCCATAGGGCTAAGATACTTCATCAACTTGTGTGAAATTGAATTTCATCTCTAACTCAACCATAGAGATGAGATACATAATCAACTTGTAAAAAAACATACATTTACTTAACCACATCAATGAATTCATAATACACAATTTGATTCATATTTAAAATAAAGTAATTTAGTCTTTTATCGCATCAAATAAGTGTTGACTATAAAAATTGGCATAACCTAAGGAAGAAAAAATCATAAGAGTCATATTTATTCACTAGATCAAGCTCATTATCACTCAAAAGCATCATTATGCTATTGTGGATAGCACATGTTGTATCCTTAGTTGATCATTCTACTGACTCCACCACCCTAGCCTCTTTAGGCTATGATCACCATGTTCATCCATTTAATAAGATTCCTTAAAAAACTAGGGCTAGTGACTCACATACCAACTAGTGCATAATAGGCATTATAGGTCTATTTTGAGTATGATATCATGAATTTCCATTCCCCATATTAAATATATGATGAAACTCTCCATAATGACCTTATTGAAATGGTTAGAATCACGGTTTTCCATTGGGGCCTCCATTGTGGTCGTCAAGTATTCCAAAGCCACAATAGGGTCTATCCATCCTATCAACAACTGAATCTAACTTGATCATTGCTTGGTCAAACTCCCATTATATCATGGACATGAATTCCATCATACTCTATCTACGTGACCCTATTCATTATAACAAAACATAGGGTTTAAAACCCTGGTTTTTCCATTTGACACTCTCGATGCCTTCTCTTAAGGTTCTCCTCAACTCTATTATCATTATATGCCATTTTCACAAAGGGTAAAAATATCAAACCTTCATATTCATGGACTTGGTCTTGATTTGATGTTATAGTGATGATGAAGTCTCTCACAATAGCTTGATTGAGCTTTAATGGTGGATTGATAAATTTGTAATGTTTTCTTTGTTAACCCATGGGATAATATTTTAATGTAATGTGTTTACTAATGTGGTATCTCCCTACCATACTTTTCATTTCTAATTCAAATATGACCATCGATTTGGACATGTGTCTTTATATGGTTTCCCCTAAGACTTGATCAAATTTTCATTCTCAATCTCCTCAAGAGTCTCCTAGCCTTGACTTTTAACATCAATCATTGATATTTAATCTTCACTCAAGATTTTAACACTTGGATTTATATGTTCCATTAGATATCCATTTTTATGATTGTGACACTTGAAATCTCTACATGCCTTCTGTGGACCCTATTATCAATCTGCATCTAGTTAATACACTTACACCATGTGTCAGCCTCACATGCAATTTGGGCTCATTAACTTTTTGACCTTGATCCATACCATCAATTTCCATCCACATGGTTAAATATGAAACATAGATATTTGATATTATAGATCAAATACAAATCATTAATCTTCCATTTTCATGATTGAACACTATCCATAGATATTTCTTGACTTTTTGACCCTTATTATCACCCACATACCATTAATATATTATTCAAGATTCTACGATCATGACACTTGAAAGCCTTGAATTCAACGTAAAACTCATTGAATATTTTAAAATTTAAATGACTATTTATTATCACTTTAATTTGGCATACCTAAGCATGTCCTGCACTATTAGATCATTTTTGAACCCTTATATCTTAGGACAGGAAACACACTAAGGCACCAAACTTGTAGGAGATGTTCATGGAACAAAATACATCACTTTCATAAAATAATTAAAATTCGGTTACCTTCCAAAATATGCTTATTAAATACAAAACCAAATTGACATGTTCATTTTTACATGGCATATTAAGATAGTCTAGTTTTTATTGATTATTTTAATAAATTTTCAAGACCAACTCACCGATTCACAAGACAAACTATCATGATATGCAAAATTCTAAATGTTAGGGGTGATATTTTGGATTATAAGTTCAAAATTATCAAATTTAATGATATTAGTTCATAAAATAAGAATATATACAATATTATATCATAATTATAGATAATTTAATAGAAAATATGAATAATATATAAGCCACTTTGAGGGGGTAACCTCCCAAATGCTTTTAATAAGAATGAATACTCAAATATTATGATGAATAAGTAACCCTACCTCGTATATATAGTATAAAAAGTCCATGTACCACCCATAAGCCAAGCTATTAAGTATATGAATTTATAAATAAATGTATAATAATATGCAAAAGGGTTATGTAAGACACAAGTCAACTACACATATCCCTAGACATGTTAATGGTTAAGGGCATAACATGCCCCTCCCCTTCAAACAAATTTTGTCCTCAATGTTAAGGAAATCTTAGATGTTGTTGCGTGAATGATTCATCTTCCTAGGTAGCATATTCTAAAGGCAGATTCTTCCATTTAATCAAATACTCAATAATCAATCTAGACTTTAGCTACTTAATGCATGTTTGAAGGATGACTTCATGATCAAGAATAACTCCCCCTTCCTAATTTAATTTTGGTAACTTATTTTGAGTGGTAAATATATATACAATGACCTTACTAAGGAAAGATACATGAAATAATAGATGAATGTGAGTGGATGGAGGAAATTCTAACTTGTAGGCCACACTACTAATTTTTTACAAGATTTGAAAAGGGCCATAATACTTGGGAGATAGATTATTATCCTTTTTATATTTATTCAAGGAAATATAATTATATGGATAAAAGAAAATAAAAATGCAATTACCAGTTTAAAAATGCCTCTCACTCCTATGTTAATCTACTTATTGCTTCATGCGATTTTGGGCCAAAGCTAAAATTTCATGCAAACTAGTAAGGACTTCCTATTGATGTTGAAGGTGTTATTCCACTACATGTACCTTTGGGTGGGTCTTCAAGGGTGAAGTGAGGGATGGAGGATGGTATACATAAAATTACATAAAAGGATATATTTTGTATGAACTATGCACTGAAGTATTATACCACCATTGATCTGGGCAACAATTTAGGTGACAATTCTGGTGACAGTTCCACCCTAATTGATGACGAAACTTCTAGGAGCCATAAGTTTTTCACTGTAGCTTTAATTGAATCACCGTTTAAACCATTGGAAATATAATAATGAGGAGAATGTCATGAGATGTCATGGAGCTCTATTCAATGAATTTTTACCCCTAAAAACCTAATGGAAGTGCCCCAAATTTCAATTTTAGTAGTATAGTATAAAAATAGTAAGTTTCTAAAAATAGTAATTCCTCAAATTTTGTATTTTTTTAAATCTTAGAAGTCAAATAAATTAATCTCCCTTAAGATTGGTGACCTTCCACATCCTCCCCATGCTTTAAAAATGTGTATAAATGAAGAGGTAACCTAAAATGTGAAGATAGACATCTCTTCCCAGAGATAAACATATATTTGTATTGTGATCTTGAGTAATACTACATCTCTTCTCAGAGAATTCATTGTTACTATGTTATTTATATGATATTGAAATATTTATCAACTAGAATTTATGAGTTTTAGATCAACCATTCATCCAAGGGAAGCTATTGAACTTATTTATCTTGTTTATCTGACATAAAATAATGAAGGTACCCTTCTAGACACTTAATAACTACATGAATTTGTACATTATATTGAGGATGATAGGATGAACTATATGCCAATTAGGCTCCCCAACATGAAAATAATTCTATCCAAAAATTACTAGTGAATATGAGATCTCAATCACTAACAATAATCTTGGGAGTACTATGTAATTTATAAAATATATTTAGGAAGGCAAAAACTATTTTAATAGCTACCAATGGTTGAGATAAATTAATAAAATGAGCCTAATTTATGAGTGTATCCACAACAACCATGATAACATTACACCTTTTGGTCGTGTTAACCTAGTCATGAAATCCATAAATACCTCTTCCCATCATTGACTAGGGATAGATAAGGGTTGTAAAAGACCTAGGGTTTTAATGGTTTCAGTTTTATTTTTATGATAGACCATACATTTGACCACATATTTTTATACATCCCCCTTGATTATTTCAAAAAAATCTTTCTTGACATTATAATAGGATTTCAAAAACCCTAAGTGACTACCAAGTGGAGATGCATGAAGTTCTTGAAGGACTTTATTTTTGAGAAGAGAATTCTAACATAGATATAATATATCTTTATACCATACTTCATTCCCGTTCCATGTAAAATTTTCAATTCCATTGAAACCCTTCTATAGATTATGAATCAATGCATGAGTAATATTGTTATTCTCCCATTCTTCCCTTGCTTCCTTCAGCTAGTTTGTCTGCCAAATGGTCATGGCATATAACAATGCCTCAAATGGTTCATCTCACCTAGATAGTGCATCTGACACCACATTTTATTTTCCTTTCTTTTATATTACTTAAAAATCAAAACTTAACATTTTTGTCACCCACTTTTATTGTTCTATATAAGATAACCATTGTTCCAAAAAATATTTAAGGCTATCATAATCAATATTTACCTAAAAGTGATGACCTAATAGATAAGGTCTCCATTCTATAAATGCATGTAGAATATCCATCATATCTTTCTCATAGATGGGTTTGAGTTGATTTTTACACTTCATTTGACAACTTTCAAAGGTAATGGGGCTACCATATTTCATGAGTACTGCACGCATAACATATCTAGATGCATCACATTCAACCACAAAAGTCTTAGAAAAAAATGGATTAATCAATATGGTGGTGGTGTAAAGAGCCATTTTAAATTAATCAAATGGATTGCTAGCTATATCAATCAACTAAAAGGAATCTTTATTCAACAAGGAAGTGAGTGGTGTTGTAATACTACCATAGTTTTTGACAAACCTATGATAATAACTAGTTAGCCCTAGAAGTCCCCTTAGTTTCTTAAGTGTCTTGGGAATCTGCCACTCCATGATTGATTGAATTTTTTTAGGATCAACTTTTACTCCCTCATGTGATACAATATGACCTAAATATTCCACTTCCTAAACTCTAAAAGCACATTTGGATGGTTTAGCATACAACTGATTTTGCTTAAGAATTGAGGTTACCTATTACACATGATGCAAGTGGTCTTCCAAATTTTTACTATAAGTAAGGATGTCATAAAAGACATAATCATAATTTTTCTCAAAAATGGCCTAAAATCTATACTCATCAAACTTTTGAAGGTGTATGGTGCATTGGTGAAACCAAAAGGCATGACAAAAAATACATAATGGCCTTTGTGAGTATGAAAGGTTGTCTTAAGAATGTCTTCTTTATGGATATAGATTTGATGATACCTAGAACAAGATATAATTTTGTAAAATAAATAATACCATGTGATTAATCTAAAAAATCATCAATTACATTTATTTGAAACTTATCTTTGATAGTGAACT